>JAULAV010008647.1:0-45209 GCA_030789695.1 Scilla litardierei
CCTATTTTCCTCCTGAATGAGCTTTTCAGTTAATTCATGAATATCACACTTGTCCTTTATAGTGTTATAATTGATTTGGAAAACTCCATAGAAGGTAATGAATTCAGTATAAACTGAACGAGGAAGGAATCATCCACTTGTATACCTAATGCCTTAAGTCTTGCTGCAATGTTTGTCGTTTCAATGATGTGTTCTTGCATGCTCTTCGTCCCATTGAACTTCATGGACGTAAATTGAAACATTAATGCACCAGCAAGAGACTTATCCACATAACGAAAGCGTTCTTCCAAAAGCTTAAGATATTCGCTTACTTTTCAGTTTGTGTTAATGTTATTTGCCATGGTTGTTCGCATAAACATCAAGCTTAAACTATTAGACCATTCCTAACACTTCATCTTAAACTCCTCATCCTCGGTGCTATCATCTGTGATAACATCATGTTTTTCCTCACGCAAAACCAAGTAAATGTTAAAAAATAGCCCCGTGCTCAGAAAAATCAGAAAAAATGTCCGTTGAAATCGGGAGATCACAATCTTCAACTTAAAAATAAGAGAAAACAAAATTAGGCCAAAAATCATATCATTTAAAAAAACGATCCACATCTTCTAGAAATGTAGAAAATAGCCCGAAGCTTAGAACAATTCGAAAAAATGTCTGTTGGAATTAGGAGATCGCCATCTTCAACTTAAAAATAAGAAAAGACCAAATTAGGCCAAAAATCATATCATTAAATAAAAAGATCCATATCTTTCATAAAATTTAGAAAATAGACCCGAGCTCAAAAAAATCCGCAAAAAATTCCGTTGGAATTGGAGATCACCATCTCAAATTAAAAACTAAAAGAAGAAAAAAATTAGATGATAAAAATCATATCATTTAATATAAAGATCCATATCTTACAGAAAATTTAGAAAATAAGCATGAGCTTAGAAAAATCTGCAAAAAAGTTCGTTGTAACCGGGCGATTGCCATATTCAACGAAAAAAAATAAGAGAAGACAAAATTAGGCTAAAAATTCATATCAGTTAATAAAACGATCGATATCTTCCAGAAAATAAAGAAAATATCTCCGAGCTCAGAAAGATCCGCAAAAATGTCGGTTGGAACTGGGAAATAGCCATCCCGAACTAAAAAATAAGAGAAGACAAAATTAGGCCCAAAATTATATCATTTAATAAAAAGAAACATATCTTCCATAAAACGCAAAAAATAGCCCCGAGGTTAGAAAAATACGCAAAAATGTCCATTGGAGAAGATCGACATTTTCAATTGAAAAATAAGAGAAGACAAAATTAAGATATAAAAATTATATCTTTTAATATAAAGAACCATATCTATCAGAAAATGTAGAAAATAGCTAAGGGAAATCCGCAAAAATGTTCGTTGGAACCAAGAGATCGCAATTTTCAACGTAAAAAATAAGAGAAGACAAAATTCGGCCATAAAATCATATCATTTAATAAAAAGATTCATATCTTCCAGTAAATATAGAAAATAGACCGGATTTCAGAAGTCCACCCAAAATGTCCGTTGGAACCGGCAGATCGCCATCTTCAACTGAAAAATAAGAAAAGACTAAATTAGGCCAAAAATCTTATCATTTAATAAAAAGATCCATATCATTCGTAAAATTTAGAAAATAGCCCCGTGCTCAGAAAAATCGGCAAAAATTTTAGTTGGACCCGGGAGAATGCCATTTTAAACTTAAAAATAAGAGAAGAGAAAATTAGGCGATAAAAATCATATTATTTAATATAAAGATCCATATTTTATAGAAAATGTTGAAAATAGCCCCAAGCTCAGAAAAATATGCAAAAATTTCCGTTGGAACCATGCGATCGCCATATTGAACTAAAAAAATAAGAGAATACAAAATTAGACCAAAAAATCACATCATTTAATAAAAAGATCCATATCTTCCAGAAAATGTAGAAAATAAAACCGGGCTCAGAAAAATCCACAAAAAAAACCGTTGGAACTGGGATATTGCCATCTTCAACTGGAAAATAAGAGATAACAAAATTAAGCTATATAAATCATTTCATTTAAAATAAGATCCATATCTTCCAGAAAATGAAGAAAATAGACTCGAGCTCGGAAAAATCCTTAAAAATGTCCGTTGGAACCGGAATTACCATCTTCAACTAAAAAATATAAGAAGACAAAATTAGGATATATAAATCTTAGCATTTAATGTAAAGATCCATATAAAGGTCCATAGCTTCCAGAAAATGTAGAAAATAGACCCGAGTTCAGAATAATCATAAAAAATGTCCGTTGAAATCGAGAGATCACCATCTTCAACTGAAAAAACAGAGAAGATAAAAATAAGGCGATAAAAATCATATCATTTAATTTAAAGATCCATATCTTATAGAAAATGTAGAAAATAGATCGAAGGTTAGATAAATCTGCAAAAATTTCTCTTAGGGCTGGGGGATTGCCATCTTCAACCGAAAAATAAGAGAAGGCAAAATTAGGCTATAAAAAATCATATCATTTAATATAAAGATCCATATCTTATAGAAAATGTAGAAAGTACCACGGAGCTCGGAAAAATTCACAAAATGTTCGTTGGAATGGAAAGAACGCTATCTTCAACGAAAAAATTTAGAGAAGACAAAATTAGGCCAAAAAATCATATCATTTAATAAAAGGGGTTTTTAGCATATCTGTCCCTAAAATCTTGCGTATTTTGATATCTGTCCCTCAAATCTTGATATTTGCTCATATGTCCCTTAAATTTTAAACGTTAACCTTAATAGTCACTCCATCCTATTTTCTGTTAAAAAGTTATATTAATTAACGATTATAGATAGATAATTAAGAAATTACGTTTAATTAATCATTAAACCCCCAATTAAGTGTTAATTAACCCCACCCAGAAACACCCAGAAAACAGGGGGAGGGGGCGACGATCCCTCCCCTTCGCCTCAGACTAGGCGGAGGGGGAGGGGCTGCGCCGCCTCCCCCTAGAACATCAAGAGAGGGGTGGTGCCCCCTCCCCATCCTCCTCGTCTGAGGAGGAGGGGAGGGGGAGCCGCCGCCTCCCCTGGAGCAATAGGGGAGGGGGCATCGCCCCTGCCCCTGCCCCTGCCCCCGCCCCCGCCCCGCCCCCGCCCCCTCCTCCTTAGAAGGGGAGGAGGGGGAGGGGGCGCCGCCCTCTCTCCCCAGAGCAGCAGAGGAGGGGGCGACGCCCCCTCCCCCTCCTCCTCAGACCCCCTAGAGCAGCAGGGGAGGGGGCGGTGCCCCCTCCCCCTCCTCCTCTGGCGGCGGCGTCGCCGTCGCCTCCACCCTAGCGCGGTGCCCAGAACCCCCCACGTCGTTAAGCCCAAACCTAACGGAATATTCCCATTTCCATTAAGGTTTCAACAGATAGTTAGTGAAAGGGACTATTAAGGTTAAATACGAACCTTTAAGGGACTTGAGGGCAAATATGAAGAATTGAGGGACAAATATCAAAATACGCAAGATTTAAGGGACAGATATGCTAAAAACCCTTAATAAAAACATCTATATCTTCTAGAAAATATTGAAAATAGCATTGAGCTCAGAAAAATCCACAGAAATGTCCGTTGTAACAG
This sequence comes from Scilla litardierei, assembly GCA_030789695.1. NCBI lineage: Eukaryota > Viridiplantae > Streptophyta > Magnoliopsida > Asparagales > Asparagaceae > Scilla > Scilla litardierei. The sequence goes on from JAULAV010008647.1 coordinate 3,585, forward strand.
GGATATCACCATCTTAGAGAAGACAAAATTAGGCTATAAAAATCATATCATTTAATATAAAGATTTATATCTTACAGAAAATGAAGAAAATAGCCCGGAGGTTAGAAAAATCCGAAAAAATAAAGGTTATAACAGGGACATCTCTATCTTCAACGAAAAAAAAATAAGAGAAGACAAAATTAGGCCAAAAATTCATATCATTTAATAAAAAGATACATATCTTCCAGAAAAAGTAGAAAAACTGCCCCAAGCTTATAAAATCCGCAAAAATGTCCGTTGGAACCGGGAGTCACCAGCTTCTACTTAAAAATAATAGAAGACAAACTTAAGCTATAAAAATTATATCATTTAATATAAATATGGATCTTCCATAAAATATAGAAAATAGCACCGATTTCAGAAAAATCTGCAAAAATGTTCGTTGGAACCGGGAGATCGCTATGTTCAACTGAAATATAAGAGAAGACAAAATTAGGATATAAAGTCATATCATTTAAAATAAAGGTTCGTATCTTTCAGAAAATGTAGAAAATAGCCTCGAGCTCATAAATCTCTGCAAAAATGTCCGTTAGAACCGGGAGATTGTAAAATTGAACAAATAAAAAGAGACGACAAAATTAGGCCAAAAACATATCATTTAATAAAACAATTGATATCCTCTAGATAACACAGAAAATAGCCTAGAGCGCAGAAAAATCTGCGAAAATGTCTGTTGGAATTGGGAGATCGCCATCATCAACAAAAAAATTAAGAGAAGACAAAATTAGGCCAAAAAATCATACCATTTAATAAAACAATCGATATCTTCCTGATAATACAGAAAATAGTCGAGAGCTCAGAAAAATCGGCAAAAAAGTCTGTTGAAACTGGGAGATCACCATCATCAATGAAAAAATAAGAGAAGACAAAATTAGGTCAAAAAAATCATATCACTTAATAAAATGATTGATATCTTCCTGAACATACAGTAAATAGCACCGAGGTCAGATAAATCCGTTAAATTGTCTGTTGGAACATGGAGACCTCATTTCCAACTGAAAAATAAGAGATGATGAGCTTAGGCTATACAAATCATATCACTGAAAAATAGCCCCAAGTTAAGAAAATCCGCAAAAATGTCCATTGGAACTGGTAGATCGCCATCTCCAATTGAAAAAAAGTAGAGAAGACAAACGTAGGATATAAAAATCATATCATTTGATTAAAATATAAAGATCCACCAATGATCAGATAATTCATTATTAAGATTCAATTTATACAATCCATCAATAAGTATATCTGAATTAACAAGTTTAACATGGTCGTACAAATTAAAACATCCATGTTCAAATTTACATTTATAACCACTTAAATCCAACTTCGGAAGGGAAACAAGATTCCTTGTAATTGTAGGAACATAAAGAGTCATACTTAAGTTCTTAAGTCCAATTGATAGCCAATATCAAGGACTAGACGAAAAGTTCATATGCCTTTAATAGGAGCATTCCTGTGATTCCACATAAACAGATAGTTCTAAATGAGGTTTGTGGTTTGGATCGAACAGAATCCCTTTCTTTTAAAACCATGCCTTACATTTGAGACAATCCTTCTACCAATGTCATTCCTTTTTGCAGAAACGACACATATTCACATAATGTGCCTTCTTTATAGAATGTTCACATTTAATAGGTCACTTCCTCTTGAATTTCTTACCTTTTGGCTTGAGCAACTTTGAAGTTCCATGAGTGGTAAAGTTAACAGAGTGTCCACCCAAGTTCTTTAACCTATTTTCCTCTTGAATGAGTTTTCCAGTTAATTCATTAATATCACACTTGTCCTTTTATAATGTTATAATTGATTTGAAAAGCATCATACTCAGAAGGTAATGAATTTAAAATAAACTGAATGAGGAATGAATCATCCAATTGCATACCTAATGACTTAAGTCTTGCGTCAATGTTTGTCATTTTAAGGATATGTTCTTGCATCTTCTTAGTCCCATTGAACTTTGTGGACATAAGTTGAGACATTAATGCACCAGCAAGAAAGTTATCCACAGAACGAAAGCGTTCTTCCACAAGCTTAAGATATTCGCTTGCTTTTTCAGTTGGAAATTTGATGTCGCATGAGCTTGAATTAGAGACAACAGAATCTAGAGAAAAGGAGGAGAAATCCGAGGCTAGGAGCTCGAAGGCTTTAGCATTTAAAGCCATTGAAGAAAGCGATGAAGAGCTTGATAAGGAGCTAGCGTCAATGGTGAGAGGATTTAGAAGATACATCAATACTCCACAGGGAAGAGCTGAAATGACAAAAAGATTCAATCGTTCCAATAAATTTAATCCTGCAAATAATTCTTCTGAGCACATTACTGCTAATTTATTGCAATGTTTGTATTGCAAGAAACAAGGCCATTTCATGAAAGATTGCCATGTGATGAAAACAAACTATGTGGAGAAGAAAGGGAAATCACTTGTGACAACATGGGATGAAGATAGCGAGGACGAACCACGAGATGATGTCGGATCCTGTGGATGGAAAAAAACACTAGAAGGGGGGGTTGAAAAGTGTTGTATGAATTATAAATTTTTTTCGTTGATTAGTACAACACAATAATTCCCTTACAATGTTGCCTAACAAACCAAGTAGAGTGATCTACGCTTGGTTCTTAATCAACAAAATAAGATAGTGCAATTACAAGGAATAATTACAAATTGATGAATATTATAAACAGAGAGATATTAATATAGTGGAAGAAAGAAAAACAACTTTGCAATATATTAATGAATGATTACAAAGATGATATATTAACAACAAAGAAATATCTTGCACAAATAAATAAACAAATGCAGAAAGCACGCAGAGACAAGAGATTTTTATCCTTGTTTTCCACAACCTGAGTACGTCCAGTTTCTGACCAATCCGGTTCGAGATTAAATCCACTATTGCCTTGGCAATACAATTACCTAGCTTCACTCGCTAGGATTTCCAACGACCTAGTATCCCTACCAGGATTTCCAACCACCTAGACTTGTCTAGGATTTTCACAACCCTTATCACAAAGGGAATCCCAAATAAAACAAAGATCCAATTCTCCACAATATTTGATGGAGATTAGTTTACACCCAACACGAGTTCTATAGCCAAGATAATATTGCAATTTATGCTTATGTGGCTTAAAGAATTCAAAGTGATCTTAGATCACACAAAGAATATATTTTGATTCGATGTGATATAGATTCTTCAAAGAATATTAAATCAAGAAAGAGGGATTTTGAAAAATGATTTTAATAGCCAAAATGAAATAGATCTTAAAAAGGACTTTCAAAAAAAATGAGATCAGAAATTTAAAATCAAAATTTGGCTATAACGATGAGAGCGATTGAGAGCGACTTGAGAATTTCAGAAATATAACTTTAGCTTAAAAGATGATAATAAAATTGGTTCTTCGAAATCTTCTCAAGGGGCTCTATTTATAGAGTTTCTAAGATGAATTTGAAATTCAAAATACATTTGACTTTGGCCCAGAAATCAAGGAGATGAGAGAATTGAGGGAGTAAAGTCAAATGGTAGAAACGCAGCTGGTAGTCGACTCCCAGAGCACTTTTCACTGAAACTCAAGTAGAATATGAATAATCAACTCCCGGGTGTTGGAGGTTGACTACGAAGATTAAATCAAATAGCTAATGCTCTTAACGATTTTAAAAAGAGCTTTCAAACAAACTTTGTTTCGAAAACATTTTGTGTGTGCGCAATTAATCTTGGCTTTAACATAATCCTAAAAGACCAACTCACACACTAGACTTAAATAAAGACTTTTGAAGCCGATCAGATGTTGATGTGCGCTTTCACCTTGAACTTGAACTCCTCTTTCATTAGGCTTGAGCACGTTCAATGAGCTTTATCTATGAGCTTCACTTGTGCTTGATTTAGAGCTACCAAATTTGTCTCCATCCTTTTAGTGTGGTTGAGCTTCATCGGAGTATGTGTAAATCTATTGATCACACAGCATGCACATCTTTAGATGGTGTTTATAAGTACACTAACATCATTTGGTGTGCTCATCATCGAAACCACTTAGGGGTGATGATACGGCCATTTGGAGACGACCAAAGAACTAGTGACCCAGGCCCACGCTAGAGGCAGGAGGCCCACAAAAGGGGATCGTCCCAATCGACGAGGCCTACGAAAGGACTTGGAGTCGGATCGACCACGACCCGGTGGGTGCTTGGTCAGCCAATGCCCGCAGGAGATAACCGCTCCCCTAAGAGCGCGCCTCCTTAATGACCATTAAAGAGCCCATTGACCCACCCCCACGACGCACACGGGCGCCATGAAGAAAGCGGATCATGGGGGCGTGGGTTAGGGGCGACCAGGGGACGTGGCATGGGGGCGATCATGGGACGAACCCTATAAAGGGACTTCGGAGGCAACCGAGAAAGGGATCGAATCCCTGATACCAATAAACGGAGGTATTCCACTCAAAGACCTTGCTATCCACTTTGCCTTCCCTCCCATAGCTCGGTCCAAGGATACGCGTAACGGCCACCCCGTGGGCCGTACCGATCCCGCCGAGTATCTATCAGATCCGTTCTGACTTAGGCATCGGAGGGGACTTGGCCAGAACCAAGGTCCGGCCCCCTGACGAGTTCTCTCATCTATTCAGGTCAAGTAGACCCCAAGGCGCCGAGGCTACCCCTCAGCGCAGATCCCATCGAGGTCGAGCGATATCCGCGGCACCGAGGCTACCCCTCAGTGCAGCCCCTACCGAGGTCGAGCAACCACCGAGGTGCCGAGGCTACCCCTCTGCACCCCACGATCGAGCCTGAGCAACCCAGAGGGAAGAGCCTGCTCGTCCTCAGTATACCGAACCAACGGTTTCTGGGGTTGGCGCGTTGATCAAAGCAACCCACGTCGAGCCCTGATTCCTTGACCACGTTGACCGACCAAATCCCAGTCAACGATTCAACGGTGAGAAAACACACGTAAACATCTGGCGACGTCTATGGGATCGAACAAACACCCACGTTAAGCAACCACACCCGTAATGATGAGGCCACACTTACCACAAAGTAGAAGAGCCACAACGTCGACTTCAATACCGGGACCAATCAGCGATCGTCTGGGGAAACCCCTAACTGCCCGGCATTCCTCCCGTTCCAGGGGGCCAAGAGAGCTCCGGTCTAGTCCCATGAGGACGTATAAGGGGGACTCCGGGAGCTCTCTCCTGCCCCTTTATTTCTTCGGGGAAGACGCGGGGGAGGTGAAACCGCCACACGACGAGAGATATGGCCCGATGCCCACTCCGGGGGAAGAACCAGAACTGATCCCCGTCACAGAAGTTGACGGTAGATTCATCTCCATCGGGTCCAAACTATACCTGGTCTTGAGAGGGGAATTAATCAAGCGCTTAAAGGCCAACTTGGACATCTTCGCCTGGTCACCAGATGACATGCCATGTGTGGACCCCCCGAGTAATCACCCATCAGCTGAACACCGACCATAATTTCAAGCCAGTCAGGCAGAAGAAGAGGAATCTAGGTGGCAAAAAGAGGAGGGCTGCGTCCGAGGAGGTAGGACGCCTACTCGACGCCGGATTCATTCGGTAGGTTTGGTACCCAGAGTGGCTGTCCAAAGTGGTGATGGTGAAGAAGCCCAGCAGCAAATGGCAGATGTGCATGGACTTTAGTGATCTCAACAAAGCTTGCCCCAAGGATAGCTACCTATTTTCCTCGCATAGACCATCTCGTGGATAACACGTCTGGCTACGAGATGCTCAGCTTCATGGATGCCTACTCTGGGTACAACCAGGTCCAATTGGACCCTCGGGACGAAGATAAAACCTCCTTCACCACCGACCAAGGGACCTTCTGCTACAAGAAGATGCCATTTGGCTTGAAGAATGCAGTGGCCACCTACCAAAGGATGGTCAACAAGGTGTTCGACTCCCAGATAGGGAGGAACCTTGAGGTTTACGTGGAAGACATGCTGGTCAAATCCCGGAATGCGGTCGGCCACGTCGCGGACATACGGGAGACTTTCGAGCGGCTACGGAAGCACAACATCAGGCTCAACCCAACAAAGTGCACGTTTGGTGTGAGATCTGGCAAGTTTCTAGGGTTCATGATCACCAATCGAGTCATCAAGATGAATCACGACAAGATCGAGGCCTTAGTTAATATGCGGGAGCCGACGACGATCAAGGAGCTACAAAGGCTGAATGGGCGGATCATCGCTCTGGGGCGTTTCCTATCCAAATCAGCAGAGAGATCCCTTCCTTTCTTCAGGACCTTGAGGAAAGCAGTCGCCGAGCCCATCGATAAAAGGAAGACCGTACTGTGGGATGAGAGTTGCGCCCGAGCATTTGCTAACGTGAAGGAGTACCTCTGCAGTCCACCTCTCCTCTCCAAGCCTAGGGAGGGGGAACCATTGAGCCTCTACTTGGCCTGCACGACGGAGGTGGTGAGCTCTGTGCTAATCAAGGAGGACAATGGGATACAGAGGCTGGTGTATTACACCAGCCAAATCCTGAGGGACGCGGAAGGATGATATACCCCCAGGGAAAATCTCGCCTACGCTTTGGTGCTCTCAGCACGGAGGCTCTGACCCTACTTTCAAGCTCACACGATCTTGGTCCTAACCGATTCCCAGCTCGAGCAAAACCTTAAGAGATTCGATCGGATGGGGCGAATACTAAATTGGAGGATAGAACTGAGCGAGTTCGACCTCCGGTTTAAACCGAGGGCGGCCATCAAAGGACAAGCCTTGGCAGACTTTATCGCCGGGTGCACTGTAAACAGAGGAGCCCCCCCGAGGAGATAGTCCCGACTTTGGTGATTTCTCAACCCTTGTCCTTCCTTTCGACTGACATCGCCCTTACCAATCGCCCATGGGACGAGGACACATGGGTAGTTCATGTGACGAATCGGCCACACAGGCAGGGAACGGGGCCAACATCGTTATCCGATCACCTACCGGGGACATCGTCCAGTACGCGCTTCGATTTGGGTTTCCGACCACCAACAATGTGGCTGAGTATGAGACCGCCATAAATGGGCTGAAGCTGGCCCGAGCACTCGGGGCAGAATCAGTACGCCTCCTCAGTGACTCCAAGCTCATCGTCCACCAACTACAGGGAGACTACGGGGCCCGTGAGGATGCAATGGAGCATTATCTAGCCTCAGCCAAAACTGAGTTGTCTAAATTCAAACACGTAGAGGCATTTCACTTACAGCGATCGGAGAATGCTCGAGCAGATGCTCTGTCAAAACTGGCCTCCAACTCCCCCACAGAATTGTGTCGGTCCATATACGTAGATAACCTTTTAACTCCCAGCACGGAGATGAAGGAAGTGATGGCAATTGACCAGGAGCTGACATGGATGGATCCACTCGTTCGGTATCTCACCAGTGGAGAAGCCCCATCAGACTTGAACGAGCATCGATCGCTAGAGCAAAAAGCACTCTGGTACGTACTCCATGAAGGAGCACTATACAGGAGGCATTGGACGAAGACGGACGTCCTGCCTTACCTTAAGTGCCTCGGAACACAGGAGACTGAATACGTCATCCGGGAGGTACACGAAGGGATCTGCGGAAATCACCATGGAGGCAAGACGATCGCCCAAAAAATCCTGATGCAAGGGTACTACTGGCCGACCTTAACTGATGATGCCACTAGGTACGTCCAAAAGTGCCAAGAATGCCAGAAATACGCCAAGCTTAGCTCATCGCCCCTGTCGGAGCTCATCCCGATTATTAGCCATGTCCCCTTCGCTAAGTGGGGTCTGGACATTCTCGGACCCTTCACTTCCGGGAGGGGGCAGAGGAAATACCTGATAGTTGCGGTGGATTACTTCACCAAGTGGATTGAAGCGGAGCCGCTAGCTTCCATAACCTGGAAGAAGGCGAAGAGCTTCGTGTGGAACTTTATCATCTCCAGATTCGGGATTCCCCGATTCATTGTCACGGACAACGAAAAACAGTTCGATTCCGCAGGATTCAAAGACTTCTGCGTGGACTGGAAGATCAAGCTCTTATTCGCCTCAGTGGCACACCCCCAGACCAATGGGATGGCCGAGGTCGCCAACAAATGCATCGTCGAACCGCTCCGCAAGAGGGTGATGGAAGCTGAAGGTAGGTGGCTAGATGAACTCCTAAGGAAACTTTGGTCATACCGAACGACCCACAAGCAGGCCATGGGCGAAACCCCTTTTATGTTCGCCTACGGAGCCGAAGTGGTGGTGCCCGTGGAAGTGGGCGAGGAGTCTCTTCGCCTCAAGCATTTTGACGAAGAGAAGAACTCGGAGGGCCTGGAGCTCTGTTTGGAGCTAGTGGATGAGCGATGGGATCGGGCCTCGGCCAATATCGTCCGATAAAAACAAAAGATGACCCATTTTACACCTTCCGGGTTAGGGAAAGAAGCTTCCACCAGGGGGATCTGGTCCTCAGAAAAGCGATCTTCAACCCAGAGATCGTCCGCAAAGGGAGACTTGCCGCTAAATGGGAGGGACCTTACAAGGTCATTGAGATCCTCGGCCCAGCAACCTACTGCCTTGCCAATCTAGGTGGAAAGGTCCTGACCCACACTTGAAATGCCGAGCACCTGTGTAAGTGCTATCAGTAAGGTCGATCCTGAATGTATCTTCCCCCTCCCCCTATCTGAACAAATATAGTGAGAAGAGAAAACCTCCACGAATGAAGAGCTCTTTTTTACCTCCCATCGCTTCACGGTCTCGATCGAGGCGGGGGCAACCCCTAACTAATCAGTCATTGGATCGACTGTAAGGCTAGGGGCAACTCCCCCAGTGGGTCGATCCACCGTTCAGTCATAAGATTGGGGGTAGCTCCCCCTGCAGGATGATCGGCTTAAACTGACCGACTGTAAGGCTGGGGCAGCTAGCAGGCCGATCAAGCCGACCAACCGTAAGGCTTGGGGCAGCTCCCCCAGCTGGCCGGTCACCAGGCTGATCGTGAGACTGGGGCAATCCCCCAGCAAACTGGCCTCTTGATCAGTTGTTAGACTGAGGGTAGCTCCCCCAGCAAACTGATCGATCTGACCGACTGTAAGGCTGGGGCAGCTCCCCCAGCAGGCCGGAGTATCGGATGACCGTAAGCCTGGGGGGTAGCCCCCAGCGGGTCGACCGACTCGATCTGCCAAAAGGCTGGGGGCAACTCCCCCAGCAGGCCGACCACCTGGCCTGTCGAAAGGCTGGGGGCAACTCCCCAAGCAGGCCGACTGCTCAATCCGTCGTAAGGCTGGGGGCAACACCCCCAGCAGGCCGACCGCTCGATCTGCCGTAAGGCTAGGGGCAACTCCCCCAGCAGGCCGACCGCTCGATCTGCCGTAAGACTGGGGGCAATTCCCCTCAGTAGGCCAACTACCCGATCGCCTTAAAGACTGGGGGAAGGTTCCCCCGCAGGACAATCGGCTACTAAGACCCAGGGGCAGATCCCAGGCCACTTAAACGACCGAAGACCCTGGGAAACCAGCCAGACGGCCAGACCTATGAATTAACCGAGGAGACCTTGCCAACCAGGTCAGCTCGGGAGCCCCATTCGGGGTCGAAAGAAAGGATACTCAACCACCAGCTAAAATAGAATTCCATTACAAAAGAGGAAGAGTGTAGTACACGAAAGCCATAGAACGGTGGGGTCAATGGGCTAAACCCTGCTTCTCGCTTGATGGTCAGGGGCACCCAAGGAAACGCCGGCTGGCTTCTTGGTACTTTGGAGGGGCACATCCTCATCTTCGGACTCCAGCGGGAGTTCTTCGAATCGAACTCCGGAGAGCGGGAACCTCCGCTGGATCTCGGACTGGCACCGTGTAAACCCTCTCACAAACGCCTCATACATAGCCCCAGCGACAAAAGTTGTGGCGTACTCGTCCACGACCTCCTTTGCGATCTGCTCGGGATCCACCGCTTACAGCTCCTGGACTCGGCCCTCGGGGTGGTAACTTGACGATGATGCTCTGCTCGCATCTTCTCGGCCTCTTGGGAACTGGCATTGAGTCTGGCCAGAAGGGCCCGCTCTCTCTCCTCTGCTGCCTCCAGGAGGCTCACGAGTTCCATAGCGTCGGATTCGATTGCGGGGCCACCATCCCCTCAGGCCTCAGTGGTAGCCTTTGTGAGCTTAGCTACACGATCCTTGGCCTTCGCCTTTTCAACCAGTGCCAGAGCCTCTCAAGCTCTGACTTCTCCAAGGCGGCTGAGAGCTCAGCCATCTGAGTCTCCAATGATCGGGCATGTGCCTCGGCAACCAAGGTCACTTTGTCTCCACCCCCATCAGCCTCAGGTTTATGGGTTTGGCCTTCTCGGGTCTCTAAGAGCGCCACGAATTGGCACCTCATCGTAAGGTCGACCGAGGACAACTGCATCAGGATGCAGGGGTAAGTTGAAATCCCGTATGAAAGATGGGATGATCTAAGAACATCACCTGTTGATCGGCCTGTACCACGAAGGCTGCCAAATGATCACCTTTCACTCCATCAAGCACGGATTGGTCCAAAGGAAGGCAGCAGTTCTCGGCCAGCCGGGCCGTCGCTCCGTAATCGGAGAAAACAGACTCCTTCAAACCCACGGGAAAGCGATGGCTGAGGAAACCCTCCACAGGCTGCGGTAGGTCGGCCTTGACCAACCGGAGCGCACCCAAGGACTGCTGATAGGCTTCCGGGAGCATCCGTGAGGAGGAGGCGAGAGGCCGACCCAGGGCCACGCATCTTGCATCAGAGAAGGTCGGGCGCGACCTGCGGGAGGAGGGACGCTCTCGACCGTAATCAGGGTCCGGCCCCTTTTCCGCGTGTCCTCCCCCGATCCAGGCGGAATTGGCTCCCTCGCCCTCTTAGAATCTGTCCCAGGAAGCCCGCCCCGCGTCTTCTTCCGAACTTCCAGCACGTGATCCCTCCGTCGCGGGGTGGGGTCCAGGATGGTGGCCGGAATGGAAGGCCGAGAAGGACTCTGCCTTAGCCCCCTGCACAAAAGGACAAGATGAGGAAACAACCTCGACCGGCCGAGCTTCCAACATCGGCACCCCCGGATGCGGGTCTTCAACAAAACTCACCGAGGGGCCACACTTCTCCGTAAGATCAATTCGGAGAAGAGGACATCGACTTTTCGGTTCGCAGCAGGGACTGACAGTAGAGTGTCGACCGCCTTGAGCTCGGTGTCGGTAAGACTCCCAAGCTCGAGGGCCAGCGAGCGCACCACCCCCCATTGGGCTGGGATGTCGACCTCGGAGAGGAAGCCAATGAAGACATACTCACCCTTCCAGTGTTTCAAGGAACTCGGTAGCACCAGCACCAAGCTCTTCTTTGGTCGAGCACTGATATAAAGCCAGGCCCCCAACTGATGATGGCTCAGGCGGAAGAATTGAGCAAAAAGTCGGAGGGACAGCTCGACCCACTTCAGCATGCACAGAATGACAAACCCAACAATGCACCCAATGGCATTGGGGCAGAATTCGCATAAGGCCACCCCATAAGCTCGCAAAAACACGGCAACAAAGGGATGGAGAGGGAACCGAAGCCCGAATCGAAAACTCTGTTCGTACACCCCGACTTCTCGAGGACTAGGGAAGCATCCTCTCATTCATCTCGGGAGCCTGTGCGGAGCATGGGGGAAGAAGATAACTGGTACACAGGCCCCAATTGAGGTGGCACAAACAGATGACGGCCACCCCAGAACCTCGGGAGGCACCCCTGAGAGCTCTTCCCCGCGGCGACGCACCGCCGTGATGGAGCCGTGAGTCAGACCTGGATCAGCGACGGCCACCGGGCGCCCTGAACCAGCGGCCGAAGAGGAGGACCAGATGAGGCAGCACTTGAGTAGGACCCGGTCCGGCGGAAAGGGAAGGGAAGAAGAGGATGTCGATCGAAAAAGCAAAACCCTCGTCCGAAGGACGACGGCCTCCCTTTATATCGTCCTCTCGAAACCTTCCCTCGCATTACGGGTCGACGTCTCGCGGGGCGCGGCCCCTCGAATTCCACACCCCGGGGCAGAGGGAAATTCAACCGGCCCAGGTCATGATGGCTCCCCTTTAATGACACCATCTCGACTGACGCACCTGCCAAGATCTACCCAAGTCACATCGACCGAACCGAACCGGCAGAAATCCGATCGGCACGAGCGATGAGGGCAATTGATACGGCCATTTGGAGACTACCAAATAACTAGTGACCCAAGCCCATGCTAGAAGCGGGAGGGCCGCAAAAGGGGTTCGGCCCAATCGACGAGGCACACGAAAGGACTTGGAGTCAGATCAACCACGACCCGGCGGGAGCTTGGTCAGCCCACGCCCGCAGAGAGATAACCGCTCCCCTAAGAGCGTGCCTCCTTAATGACCATTAAGGAGCCTATTGACCCACCCCCACGACGCACGCGGGCGCCATGAAGGAAGCGGATCATGGGGGCATGGGTTAGGGGCGACCAGAGGACATGGCCTGGGGGCGATCGTGGGACGAACCTTATAAAGGGACTTCGGAGGCAACCGAGAAAGGGATCGAATCCCCGATACCAACAAAAGGAGGTATTCCACTTAAATACCTTGCTTTACACTTTGCCTTCCCTCCCATAGTTCGGTCCGAGGATACGCGTAACGGCCACCCTGTGGGCCGTACCGATCCCACCGAGTATCTATCAGATCCGTTCTGACTTAGGGATCGGAGAGGACTTGGCCGGTACCAAGGTCCGGCCCCCTTGACGAGTTCTCTCGTCTATTCAGGTTAAACAGACCCCAAGGCGCCAAGGCTAACCCTCAGCGCAGATCCTGCCGAGGCCGAGCGATCTCCACGGCACTGAGGCTACCCCTCAGTACAGCCCCTACCGAGGTTGAGCGACCACTGAGGTGCCGAGGCTACCCTCCGCACCCCAACGACCGAGCCCGAGCGACCAAGAGGGAAGAGCATGCTCGTCCTCAGTTTATCGAACCAACGATTTCCGGGGCTGGCGCTTGATCAAAGCAACCCACGTCGAGCCCGCATACATTTGGCGGGACCAAGGGGTCTCATTTGATCCCTTGACCACGTTGACCGACCAAACCTCGGCCAACGATTCAACGTTGAGAAAACACCTGTAAACATGTGGGATTCGATTTTCCAGCACCCTCCCTCTTTTTCATGATGACACCCAAATGAAAAATAAAATGAATAATAGCGTAATCGAATGATAAGTAAGATAACTTACTCCCCTTGCATCAAAGCCGGTTAGCATATAATACTTATTCATTTTCATGTTTTGCATTTACCAAATTTACTCCCCCTTTTCATCAATAAAAAAGATGACAAACATGATAACATCGAAGTCAGTTGAATATAATTTCAACAAAGTTCAACCATCACTCAAGCATTTTATCATATAGAGAAAAAAATTTCAACCAAATTATATATATCTGCAAAAAAGGTTTGTAGTTCAAGATATATATATAGGATGACATGAATGGTATATCAATTTTAAACACATGTCATAGCATAATCATAATCATTGTTCTAACTTCTTGAGTTGATATCATAAGTCCAAGTTCACCACACCATAGAAAAAATATTACAAAACCAAAGTGCATTGTTTCAAAAGAGCATTGTTTTTAAAATCCAAACCAAACGAGTTTAAGAAGATCCGCCGTTCTTCTTCTCCTTCTTCAGCTCCTTGATCGAAGTTCTCTTTGAAAGAAGATAAGGGAATGTAAGCTCCTAGGAAGAGAAAATAAGAACCCAAGAAATTTTAATGGAGATGATCTCAAAGGGGGGTAGTCGGCTACATAGGGCATGGGTTGAGGGTGTTTTAAAATGTTGGGATGAAGAGAAGTGATGAATGATAGCCTTTGGATCTTGAGAGAGAACAGTTAGGATCAATTTCTTTTAGTGGGTTTAAGTCATTTCTTGGATATGAAACCCAATAGGCTCAACAAAACCCAATAGGAGTTAGTCAAAAATCAGGAAATCAAACACAGATTTTTGGGTCAGCACTCTAGTAGTCGACTCCCTAGGGGTGGTAGTCGACTCCCTGCTGGGTTGAGCAGTTTTCTCATCCCGACGGGGTTTTAATGCAATGATTTGAATGTTTGGCCAAAAATATTTTACGAGCAAACATAATCAACATATATAAGCACTTCTATGAGGCAAAAAAAATTAAAAAAAATTTGAACATTCATATAATTAAGTTTTGCGAAGCAATTTTATTTTTCTCGCAAAGCGTCGATATGATTTGCGTTCCTCCTCCTTGGTTTAGAGTACCTGAAAAATATGATCGTTTATGGTACTCTTTATACATTGAGTCCAAGGGGTTAGCCTTTAGGAAACCAAACCTAATACGGTTTAATTCCTTCAATAGAAATATACTAATAATTTTTATTTAAATGAACATTCTGAACAAAATCGACTGCGTACCTTTTTCACTTTTGATCTGTCAAGTTCTTGAGAACCTATATGCTCAAAAAATTTGGGTTAGTATGATGCATCCTAGTATGCTTAATCCTTTTCTTGGTATGATTAGAATCATAACCAAGTTCGGTTTTGCTAGATGATGCTTTTTGACTATTTATTAAACTATCTAACCTTTCTTTCCCTTTATTGAAGTTTTCAATAATCTTCATCGTAGAATCATATTTGTCTTTAATAGACACGAGAAGATTATCCAAACCGTCAATTTTCACTTTCACGGATTGTACATCCTTTTCTAATAAATCATTCTTTTCTTTTAAAACAAAATTTTCTTTAAGGAGGTCTTCTTTTTCTTTTGCATCCTTTTTAACTAATCTAAGTGTTATTCAATGTTCTTTAATGAGCTTTTTATGCATTGAACAAAGCTCCTTATATGCTCCTCTATATGCATTGAACAAAGCTCCTTATATGCTCCTTATATCCATGTCTTCATCATCACTTGATGATAAATCATTTTCACTAAATGATGAATCATGCAATGAACTTACATGTGACGATGTGGAGGCCAAGAAACACATATGAGCTGTTTATTTTTTCTCTTCTTTGTCATATGATGATGATTCGTCAGAGGTAGAATCATCGCTTTGATCGAAGACTGCATATGCTTCCTTCCTTGGTCGTCGAAGCTTATTCCTTCTATCGTTCCTTCTCTCATTGTTCTATCTGCTTTCCCACATTCTTTGATGTCTCGGTTGTTCTTTTCCAAGGGACAGTCTCTTTTTACATGCCCTGATTTGTTGCAACCAAAACAAATAATACTGTTAGTAAGACGGAATGATCATTTACCATACTTACTTGTCATGAAGTCTTTGAAGTTTATCGAGACAAAGGCAATATGATCTTTTTTGTCGGTGTAGTCGGAGTCTTCTTCTTGTGCTTTGAATGCAGGGTTCTTTTTCTTCGGTTTTTCTTCTATCTTCTTATCTTCCTCAAGCTCTATCTCATATGCCATGAGATTTCCGACCAAATCTTCAATGGTGAGGTCTTTTACGTTGTGAGCTTCTCGAGTGGCCTTGTCTTCCCTTTCCATTCGGGTCTAAGAGATCTTAATATCTTCATTACCTGATCATATTCAGATAGCTTTTTGCCTAGACCTACAGCTCGTTTGTGATGTTAGTAAAGCGAGTATTCACCTCGATAATACTCTCTCCTTCTTCCATTTTAAAAGATTCAAATTTAGAATGTAAAACGTTAATTCGAGATTCTTTTACCTTCTCAATTCCTTCGTGACTTACCTGAAGAGTATGCCAGATACGATGTGCCGTTTCACATTGAGAGACATGATTGAACTCATTACCTGTTACAACACAGAATAGTGCCTTTATGGCTTTGGCGTTGAGGTTGGCTTTCTACTTTTCGTCGGCAGACCATTTTCTAGTGTCGACTTCAATGGGTGTTTTGTATGGATCCTTGGTGACGATCCATGCTTCAATGTGTAGTGACTCTAAATGAGTCTTCATGCGTATCTTTCAGCTTGCGTGGTTTTGTTCCATTGAATAACGGTGGTCGCATGGTTTTGAGTCCTTCAAAGTGGAAGGGTGTTGATGCCATCGTCTTTTATACCCGTACCGATACCAAGTGTTAGACTCTGTGGATGGCAAACAACACTAGAAGGAGGGTTGAATAGTGTTGTAAGAATTATAAAACTTTTTCGTTGATTAGTACAACACAATAATTCCCTTCCAACGTTGCCTAAGAAACCAAGTAGAGTGATCTACGCTTGGTTCTTAATCAACAAAATAAGATAGTTCAATTACAAAGAATAATTACAAACTGATGAATATTATAAATAGAGAGATATTAACACAGTGGAATAAAGAAAAACAAATTTGCAATATATTAATGAATGATTACAAAGATGATATATTAACAACAAAGAAATATCTTGCACAAATAAATAAACAAATGCAGAAAGCACGCAGACAAGAGATTTTTATCCTGGTTCCCCACAAGCTGGGTACGTCCAGTCCCCGACCAATCCGGTACGAGATTCTATACACTATTGCCTTGGCAATACAATTACCTAGCTTCACACGCTAGGATTTTCAACGACCTAGTATCCCTACCAGGATTTCTAACCATCTAGACTGGTCTAGGATTTTCACAACCCTTATCACAAAGGGAATCCCACATAAAACAAAGATCCAATTCTCCACAATATTTGATGGAGATTGGTTTACACCCAACACGAATTCTATAGCCAAGATAATATTGTAATTTGTGCTTATGTGGCTTAAAGAATTCAAAGTGATCTTAGATCACACAAAAAATATATTTTGTTTCGATGTGATCTAGATCCTTTTGTTTTTTTTCAAAAATCCTTCAAAGAATATTAAATCAAGAAAGAGGGATTTTGAAAAATGATTTTAATATCCAAAATGAAATAGATTTCAAAAAGGACTTTCAAAAAAAAATACGAGATCAAAAATTTAAAATCAGAATTTGGCTATAACGATGAGAGCGATTGAGAGCGACTTGAGAATTTTAGAACTATAACTTTAGCTCAAAAGATGATACTAAAATTGGTTCTTTGAAATGTTCTCAAGGGGCTCTATTTATAGAGTTTCTAAGATGAATTTGAAATTCAAAATACATTTGACTTTGGCCCATAAATCAAGGAGATGAGAGAATTGAGGGAGCAAAGTCAAATGGCAGAAGCGCAGCTGGTAGTCGACTCCCATATGAGGTAGTCGACTCCCAGAGAGATTTCATTAAAAATCTGTACACAGCTGGTAGTCGACTCCCTCCTTTGGTAGTTGACTCCCAGAGCACTTTTTCACTGAAACTCAGCTAGAATATGAATAATCAACTCCCAGGTGTTAGAGGTTGACTACGAAGATTAAATCAAATGGCTAATGCTCTCAACGAGTTTAAAAAGAGTTTTCAAAAAACTTTGTTTCGAAATTTGTGTGTGTGTGTGTATGCAATTAATCTTAGCTTTAACATAATCCTAAAAGACCAACTCACACACTAGACTTAAATGAAGACATTTGAAGCCGATCAGATGTTGATGCGCGCTTTCACTTTGAATTTGAGCTCCTCTTCATTAGGCTTGAGCACGTTCCACGAGCTTTATCTTTGATCTTCACTTGTGCTTGATTTAGAGCTACCAAATTCGTCTCCATCCTCTTAGTGTGATAGAGTTTCATCGGAGTATGCGTAAAGCTATTGATCGCACAATCCGCACATCTTTATATAGTGTTTATAAATATGCTAATATCATTTGGTGTGCTCATCATCAAAACCAGTTAGGGGTGGGATTCTAGTTCCCATCAGATGAGACTGCCCTTACTTCTCTATGTTTAATGGGAGATTTTGATGAGGTACAATTTTGTTCTAAATGTGAGCATGTAACTTTTGTGAAAATATGTATGCTGAAATTGATAGGTTAGAAACCAATGTTAAATCACTTACAGAATCAAACTATGAACTGTAACAAGATAACTATCACATGTCTCTTGACGATGGAAAACTGAAAACTGAAATGAAGACACTTAAGGCTACGTTTGTAAAGATTAGAAAAGAAACCTCCAATTGTGCATGCAACCTTAAAGTGTAACACATGCCCTAAGCTAGAGACAGAAAATAAAGCATGCCAAGAAACAATGACCATGGTGGAAAATGAGAATAAAGAGCTCAATGAAAAATTGATTTAGGAAGAATCTGACAAGAAAGGGCTTAATGAAAAGATAATTATGTTGAAAAATGAAAGAAAGGAGCTAAAATAAAAATTGACCAAGACAAAAACTGAAAATAATCTTTGGAGACAGAGAAGAAAGCAGAAAATCTGAGAAAGCATGAAGAGGAGAATAAAAAGGCTTTTGTTAGTAAATGCACATTTCTTGTGAAGGAAAATATTTACTTGAAATTCAAAGTCACAGACCTAGAATTGATCATAAAGAAATTCGGTGTTAAAAAATAATCCGTGGATATTATTCTTGGAAATCAATTATATGTCAATAATAGGCAAGGACTTGGACATGGTTTGAAATACGTTGAAAAGCCTAAAAAAAGAAAGTTCACAATGAGCCAACGAAAGTTAGAAATATTAATGCAGTTTGCTTTACATTTGGATGTGTTGGTCATACTTCTCATCATTGCATAATAGGAACAAAAACATAAATTTTAAACAAATATGGGATCCTAAAAGTTTGATGACTAACATGAGTTGACCTTGTTAGATTTCAAGGTCACACATAACATCTTTCGTGTAGGTAAGATGGAGGGACAAGGAACTATGAATTCAACGCCACATTTCATTGAAGTTCCTTGGCCGAACGACAATGCGAAGGTATGATATCTTATTTGAGCTCATTGCATACCTTCATAGTATTTTTGGCATGTTTTCATCTTTTGGTGCGATTTGTGTGTTTTGTGTGTGTTTATTTTGGTGTGTTTTTTATTCTTTTTGTGTGATAGAAATTTTTTGAAAACCCATAAAAAAATTAAAACAAAAAATATTTGAAAAAGTGCAACATTTATATAGACTAAGCTTACTATTTATCTCTCTTTTGTTTATCAAAATTGCACTTTTGAATAATATTCATATCCATGTAGAAATCTTGTATTATAGTCATGACTATAATTGCATATTAGACTTTCTGAATAATCAACATGTTCAATAAATTGAATGACTTGATTTCTACACCTTCACCTTACACTTTCACGAGATTAATTGTTATATCACGTATGGGATTGTTTTCATAAAATTTGGAAAGTGTCTGTCTGTGGATGAATGAAAAAATATTGAAAAACATGTTATTCTATGGGATATGAAGTATCTTGCCATGAATAAAAATTAGAGCTCATGAAAAAAAAGAAAAACAATAAAGAAAAATAATATTGCAAAGAATGAAAAAGAGAAGAAAAGAGCTCCGTATGAAAAATAGATACGGTCCATGGTAATGAGACAACACAAGGGTATCCAACTTATGCTTTAAGAGTAATCTTTAACGTTGGTGCTATATCCATCAAGTAATGCCACCCATCATCTAAGAGTCCTTATAGGCTATGTATAAGTGTTGGTAACTTGAACTCATGCTTCATGAGGTGGAAAAAAAATCAATCTTAAAAGAGTATATGTTATACTGAAAGTTGGTTTGTTTTGGTTGATTTTCATGAAACTTCTCCCCATATATGGTAACTTTTAATCATCATACGAGCACGAAGGTGTATTAATCATTGTTATGAGATTAATTGAATATCAAGTGGTTTTATTAAGTGTCTTAATGTGATCATATTACTTGACTAATAATATTTTATTTTTACATTCATAATATATAGAGTTCATAAGTGCTCTTTTGATGATAACAAAAGGGGGAGAAACTGATGATAGATTTGATCATTGCAAGCATGCATATTGATAGGGGGAGCATGTCAATAGGGAAAGCAACTTGCATATGATTTATGTCGTGTTGACATACATCACCACACTTCACAAACAAATATCACGATGACATCACAAAGAGCTTATTGATCAAATCTTATTGTGATTTGTCATCAATCAGAAGGGGGGATTGTTAGATACAACGTAGGTGGTATACCGATTTGTGACTTCTTGTTTGATGATAACAAACCTTCATGAATGTTTTTGATGTGTTTGTTAATTGTTTTCAAACACAAGCAATGGCACACGTTTCTGATTTCTGGGACTCGCACGGATTTCTTGTTTTGGCGGAATATGAGGTCAACTGGAGAGTAAACGTTGTTTCTATGTGGAGAGAAGGTATGTTCCATGTTCCCATGAAAATTTCAATTGGAATTTCCCAACAGTTGCCCAAAATAAGGTTTGAAGCATTTTTCGGTTTATGACTGCTCTAGCTCACTCTAATGGTTGAAGGAGGGTATTCTAGGCCTCAAACAACTGAAATCTTCCTTCCCAAGCTTCCAAAAATCTGTCACCATCGATTTCGACATAAAAACGACCCGAATTTACTCTTGGATTCAAAACACAAGAAATTGCACCCGTCTCCGATTTTTGGGACTCGCACGAATTTCGTGTGAGTTTTGGAGGAATATGAGAACCAATGGAGAGAATAGACGTTATTTCTATGCAGAGCGGAGGTTTTTTCCTCTATTCGCTTGAATTTTCAATTGGAATTGTCCAATGGTTGCCCAAAATGGAAGGTTTGAAGTATTTTTCGGTTTCTGGCTGCCCTAGCTCACTCTAATCGATGTTCCTGAGATTCCGGTAGTGCGCAACCATTGTTTTCTACCGAAAAATACAAAAATTTACTCTTGGATTCAAAACAAAAGCAATTGCACCCGTCTCTGATTTTTGGAACTCGCACGGATTTCGTGCGAGTGTTGGAGGAATGTGTGGACAAATGGAGAGTAAACGTTCTTTCTATATGGAGAGGAGGGAGGTTCCCCTATTCCCACGAAATTTCATTTGGAATTGCCCAACCGTTGCCCAAAATAACAGGTTTGAAGTATTTTTTGGTTTCTGGCTTCCCTAGCTCACTCTAATGGATGAATGAGGGTATTCTAGGCCTCAAACAATCGAAATCATTGTTCTTGCACTTTGGATTGTGCGTCATGATCGAAAAACTACAAGAATTTACACATGGATTCAAAAGACAAGCAATGGCACCCGTCTATGATTTCTGGTACTCGCACGGAATTCGTTGGAGTTTTGGAGGAATATGAAGACAAATAGACAGTAAGCAATGTTTCAATGCAGAGATGAGGTAGGTTCCCATGTTTCCTCGAAATTTTAATTGGAATTCCTCAACAGTTGTCCAAAACAACATGTTTGAAGCATTTTTTGGTTTCTGGCAGCTCTATCTCACTCTAAAGGATGAAGGATGGTACTCTAGGCCTTAAACAATCGAAATCTTTGTTCCCGAGCTTCCGATAAAGCGTCACCATCGTTTTCAACCGAAAAAATGTAAGAATTTACTCTTGGATTCAAAACATAAGCAATTGCACCTGTCTCTGATTTCTGGGACTCTCACGGATTTCGTAGGTGTTTTGGAGGAAAGTGAGGACAAATGGAGAGTAAACGTTGTTTCTATGGAAAGAGGAGGTATGTTCTCCTGTTCCAATGAAATTTCAATTGGAATTGGCCAACAGTTGCCCAAGATAACTAGTTTGAATCATTTTTTTCAGTTGCTGGCTGCCCTAGCTCACTCTAACGGATGAAGGATGGCATTCTAGGCCTCAAACGATCAAAATCTTCGTTCATGTGCTTTCGATAGTGCTTCACCATCGTTTTCTATAGAAAAATACCTGAATTTACTCTTGGATTCGAAACACATGCAATTTCACACGTCTCTGATTTCTGGGACTCGCACATATTTCGTCGGAGGTTTGGAGGAATATGAGCACAAATGGAGAGTAAACATTGTTTCTATGCAGAGAGGAGGTTGTTTCCCATATTCCAACGAAATTTCAATTGGAATTGCCCAATGGTGGCCCAAAATAGCAGGTTTGAAGCATTTTTGGTTTCTAGATGCCCTAGCACACTCTAATAGACGAAGGACGACATTGTAGGACTCAAACGATCGAAATCTTTGTTCCTGAGCTTCCGATAGTGCGTCACGATCGTTTTCTACCGAAAAACTGCAAGAATTTGCTCTTGGATTCAAAACACAAGCAATGATACATTCTCTGATATTTGGGACCCACACGAATTTCGTGGAAATATTGCAGGAATATGAGGACAAATACAGAGTAAACGTTGTTTCTTTGTGGAGAGGAGATTTGTTCCCCCGTTCCCATGAAATTTCAATTGGAATTGCCCAATGGTGGTCCAAAATAGCAGGTTTGAAGTATTATTCGGTTTCTGGCTGCCCTGGCTCACTCTAATGGATAAAGGAGTGCATTCAAGGCATCAAACGATCGAAATATTTGTTCCCGAGCTTCCGATAGTGCGTCATCATCGTTTTCTACCGAAAACTGCAAGAATTTACTCTTGGATTCAAGACACAAGAAATTGCACATGTCTCTGATTTCTGGGACTTGCACGGACTCCTTGTGAGTTTTGGAGGAATATGACGACAAATTGAGAGAGTAAACATTGTTTCTATACGGAGAGGGGGTTGTTTCCTCTATTCCCACGAAATTTCAATTGGAATTTCCATACAGTTACCCAAAATATAAGGTTTGAAGCATTTTTCGGTTTCTGGCTACCTAGCTCACTCTAATCGATGAAGGAGGGCATTTTAGGCCTCAAACGATCGTAATCTTCCTTCTTAAGCTTCCGATAGTGCGTCACCGTTGTTTTCTACCGAAAAACTATAAGAATTTACAGTTGGATTCAAATCACAAGTAATGGCACCCGCCTCTGATTTATGGGACTCGCACAGATTTCATGGGAGTGTTGGAGGAATGTGTGGACAAATGGAGAGTAAACGTTCTTTCTATTTGGAGAGGAGGTAGGTTCCCCTATTCCAACATAATTTAATTTTGAATTGCCCAATGGTTTCCCAAAATAGCAGGTTTGAAGCATTTTTCGGTTTATGACAGCCCTAGATCACTCTAATGTATGGAGGGGCATTCTAGGCCTCAAACAATCAAAATCTTCGTTACTGATATTTCGATAGTGTGACACAATTGTTTCTACAGAAAAACGACTTGAATTTACTCTTAGATTCAAAACGCAAGCAACTGCAACTGTCTTTGATTTCTGGGACTCGCGAGGATTTCGAGGGAGTTTTGGAGGAATATGAGGACAAATGTAGAGAAAACGTTGTTTCTATGCAGAGAGGAGGTAGGTTCCCATGTTCCCACGAAATTTCAATTGGAATTTCCCAACGGTTGCCCAAAATAACATATCTGAAGCATTTTACGATTTCTGGCTGCCCTAGCTCACCCTAATGGATGAAGGAGTGCATTCTAGGCCTCAAACGATCAATATACTCATTCCTGAGCTTCTGATAGTGCGTCACCATCGTTTTCTACAGAAAAAAATACACGAAATTACTCTTAAATTGAAAACACAATAAATTGCACCAGTTTCTGATTTCTTGGACTCGCATGAAATTTTAAGAGAGGTTTGGAGGAATAAGAGGTCAAATGGAGAGTAAATATTGTTTATATGCGGAGAGGAGGTTGTTTACTCTATTCCCAAAAAATTTCAATTGGAATTTTACCCAACAGTTGTCCAAAATAGCTATTTTGAAGCATTTTTCGGTTTCTGCCTGCCCGAGCTCACTCTAATGGATGAAAGTGTGCATTCTAGGCCTCAAACGATCGAAATCTTTGTTTCCAAACTTACGATAGTGCGTCGTCATAGTTTTCTACCGAAAAACTGCAAGAATTTACTCCTGGATTCAAAACACAAGAAATTGCACAGGTCACTAATTTCTGGGACTCACACGGATTTCTTGTGAGTTTTGGAGAAATATGAGGACAAATAGAGAGTGTAAACGTTGTTTCTATACGGAGAGGAGGTTGTTTCCTCTATTCCCATGAAATTTCAATTGGAATTTTCCTACGGTTGCCCATATAGAAGGTTTGAAGCATTTTTCGGTTTCTGTCTCTCCTAGCTCACTCTAATAGATTAAGGTGGATATTATAGGCCTCAAACGATTGAAATCTTCCTTCCTGAGCTTCTGATAGTGCGTCACCATTATTTTCTACCGAAAAGCTACAAGAATTTACACTTGGATTCAAATCACAAGCAGTGGCACCCGCCTCTGATTTGTGGGCATCGCACGGAATTCGTGGGAGTTTTGAAGGAATATGAAGACAAATGGGGAGTAAATGTTGTTTATATGCAGAGAGGATGTTGTTTCCTCTTTTCCCACGTAATTTAATTTCGAATTGGCCAATGGTTGCCCAAACTACCAAGTTTGAAGTATTTTTCGATTTATGACAGCCCTGTATCACTCTAATGGATGGAGGGACATTCTAGGTCAAACGATCGAAATGTTCGTTCCTCAGCTTCCGATAGTAAGTCACAATTGTTTTCTACGAAATAACGACATGAATTTACTCCTAGATTCAAAACGCAAGCAATTGCGCACGTCTCTGATTTCTGGGACTCTGGAGAATTTCGTGGGAGTTTTGGAGGAATATGAGGACAAATGTAGAGTAAACATTGTGTCTATGCAGATAGGAGGTTGTTTTCTGTATTCGCATGAAATTTCAATTGGAATTGCCTAATGGTCGCCCAAAATAGAAGGTTTGAAGAATTTTTCGGTTTTCGGTTGCCCTAGCTCACTCTAATGGATGAAGGAGGGCATTGTAGGCCTCAAACGATCAAAATTGTCGTTCCTGAGCTTCCAATAGTGCGTCACCATTGTTTTCTACCGAAAAACTGCATAAATTTACTCTTGGATTCAAAACACAAGCAATGGCACACGTTTCTGATTTCTGGGACTTGCACGGATTTCATAGGAATTTTGGTGAAATATGAGGTCAAATGGAGAGTAAACGTTGTTTCTATGCGGAGGAGGTACGTTCCCATGTTCCCATGAAAATTTCAATTGGAATTTCCCAACAGTTGCGCAAAATAAGGTTTGAAGCATTTTTCGGTTTCTGGCTGCCCTAGTTCACCCTAATGGATGAAGGAGGGCATTCTAGGCCTCAAACGATCGATATCCTTGTTCCTAAGCTTCCGATAGTACGTCACCATCGTTTTCTACAGAAAACTACCGGAATTTACTCTTGAATCCAAAACACAATAAATTGCACCAGTCTTTGATTTCTTGGACTCACATGGAATTCATGGGAGTGTTGGAGGATAAGAGGTCAAATGGAGAGTAAACATTGTTTATATGCGGAGAGGTGGTTGTTTCCTCTATTCCCACGAAATTTCAATAGGAATTTTGCCCAACAGTTGCCCAAAATAGCAGTTTTGAAGCATATTTCGGTTTCTGCCTGCCCCAGCTCACTCTAATGGATGAAGAAGAGCATTCTAGGCCACAAATGATCGAAACCCTCATTCTTAAAATTCTGATAGTGCGTCACCATCGTTTTCTGTCGTAAAACTAAAAGAATTTACACTTGGATTCAAAACACAAGCAATGGCACTTGTTTCTGATTTCTGGGATTTGCACGAAATCATGGGAGTTTTGGAGAAATATGAGGAGAACTGGAGAGTAAACGTTGATTGTATGCAGAGAGGATGTTGTTTCCTCTATTCCCATGTAATTTAATTTCAAATTGCCCAACGGTTGCCCAAAATAGTTGGTTTGAAGCATTTTTCGGTTTATAACTGCCCTAACTCACTCTAATGGATGAAGAGGAGTGCATTATATGCCTCAAACAATCGAAATCTTCCTTCCTAAGCTTCCAAAAGTGTGTCACCATCGATTTTGGCTTAAAATGACACGAATTTACTCTTGGATTCAAAACACAAGTAATTTTCTTTCTTTGATTTCTGAGACTCGCGCGGATTTTGAGCGAGTTTGGGAGGAATATGAGCACAAAGGGAGAGTAAACGTTGTTTTTATGCGGAGAGGGAGTTGTTTTCTCTGTTAGTACAAAATTTCAATTGGAATTGGTTGTCCAAAATAGAAGGTTTGAAGCATTTTTCGGTTTCTGGCTGCCCGCTCAGTCTAATGGATGAAGGAGGGCACTCTAGACTCAAACGATCGAAATCTTCGTTCAAGAGATTATGATAGTGCGTCAGGATTGTTTTCTGCCGAAAAACTGCAAGAATTTATTCTTGGATTCAAAACAAAAGCAATTGCACTCGTCTCTGATTTCTGTGACTCGCACGGATTTCGTGGGAGTTTTGGAGGAATGTGAGGACAAATAGAGAGTAAACATTATATTTATGTGGAGAGGAGATAGGTGATGTGAACCAGCCTATCAAATTACAAACTGAAGACCTAATTTTAAGTGAAGGCCCAATGACAAGAGGGAGGCTAAAAAGAATGCAAGATGCAATTGGGGCCCAAGTAGAAGCATTGTTAGCCCAAGAAAGTTGTGCTAAAAAAAGACACAAATAAGGCCTTAATCTTGTTAATCCAAGCCCAAGAAAACTAAGGCCCAAAGTACAACTAAAATTCTGAATTATTGGAAATATGAAGCGTCAAGTGCAATCAATACTTCAGAATTCATGGGGAAATATCAAGAGTCATGGAGAAGATCAAGAACCATATCATTTAAATCTGAATTCATGGAGAGATGAAGAGCCATACCATTAATTCTGAATTCATGGGGTGATGAAGAGCCATACCATTAATCCTAAATTCATGGGGCGATGAAGAGCCATTAGTTCTTATTAATTAGTGTGTCTTTTAAGTTTCCAAGCTCTACCTATAAATAGAGCATGGAATCCATTGTAACAAGGATCAATCAGATTATCAATTCAGAACTGAGTGTTCTTCTCAAATTGTGAGAGTTTGTATATCTTCTTTAGCTCTTGTGAAACCTTGCCTTGTCAATCTTCCTTTTAAGATTGGTGATCCAAATTCGCAAAAGCCCCTAATTCGTGCTTCAACCCAAGTGTGTTGCTGTGTGGATTGGTTAAACTCGTGTTCGTGGTCGGGCAAGTGGTCTAAGTAGCAGGTCATGTTCCTATAACGTTGGTTGGCTATTTGCATTTGTTAGGTCAGTGAACCATCTTTATTTAGAGCTTCTCACTCCTTCTTTTCCTTTCTCTATGCCTGGAGTGTTTGCTCATATCCTTCTTTTTAAGTGTGTTTCGAGTTCCTTGAATAACCTACACCGTGAAGATCGGGCCACCTCTCTGCTTTCACATCATTTGGTATCAGAGCCCCTGGTTGATATGGTAAGTTTCTTTCAATCATTTTATTGCTTCAAAAAAATTCTCTTTCAAATCATTTCCTTTACTTTGTTTCTGTCAGAACTCTTGCTTTCCAAAACCTTTCACTTAGCTTATAATCTTAGTGTGCAAGAATTTTTTAGGCCTCAAACGATCAAAAAATTCTCGGTTTCTGGTTGCCCTAGCTAAGTCTAATGGACGAAGGAGGGCATTGTAGGCCTCAAACGATCAAAATCGTCGTTCCTGAGCTTCCAATAGTGCGTCACCATTGTTTTCTTACCGAAAAACTGCATGAATTTACTCTTGGATTCAAAACACAAGTAATGGGACTCGTACAGATTTCATAGGAGTTTTGGTGGAATATGATGTCAAATGGAGAGCAAACGTTGTTTCTATGCGGAGGAGGTACGTTCCCATGTTCCCATGAAAATTTCAATTGGAATTTCCCAACAGTTGGCCAAAATATGGTTTGAAGCATTTTTCGGTTTCTGGCTGCCCTACCCTAATGGATGAAGGAGGGCATTCTAGTCCTCAAACGATCGATATCCTCGTTCCTGAGCTTCCGATAGTACGTCACCATCGTTTTCTACAGAAAAACTACCGGAATTTACTCTTGAATCCAAAACACAATAAATTGCACCAGTCTTTGATTTCTTGGACTCACATGGAATTCATGGGAGTGTTGGAGGATAAGAGGCCAAATGGAGAGTAAACATTGTTTATATGCGGAGAGGTGGTTGTTTCCTCTATTCTCACGAAATTTCAATTGTAATTTTGTCCAACAGTTGCCCAAAATAGCAGTATTGAAGCATATTTCGGTTTCTGCCTGCCCCAGCTCACTCTAATGGATGAAGGAGGGCATTCTAGGCCTCAAATGATCGAAACCCTCGTTCTTGAGCTTCTGATAGTGCGTCACCATCGTTTTCTTTCGTAAAACTAAAAGAATTTTCACTAGGATTCAAAACACAAGCAATGACACATGTTTCTGATTTCTGGGATTTGCACGAAATTGTGGGAGTTTTGGAGAAATATGAGGAGAAATGGAGAGTAAATGTTGATTGTATGCAGAGAGGATGTTGTTTCATCTATTCCCACGTAATTTAATTTCGAATTGCCCAATGGTTGCTCAAAATAGTAGGTTTGAAGCATTTTTCGGTTTATAACTGCCCTAACTCACTCTAATGGATGAAGAGGAGTGCATTATATGCCTCAAACAATCGAAATCTTCCTTCCTAAGCTTCCAAAAGTGTGTCACCATTGATTTCGGCATAAAATGCCACGAATTTACTCTTGGATTCAAAACACAAGTAATTTTCCGTCTTTGATTTCTGAGACTCGGGCGGATTTTGAGCACACAGGGAGAGTAAACGTTGTTTTTATGCGGAGAGGAGGTTGTTTTCTCTGTTCACACAAAATTTCAATTGGAATTGGTTGCCCAAAATAGAAGGTTTGAAGCATTTTTCGGTTTCTGGCTGCCCGCTCAGTCTAATGGATGAAGGAGGGCACTCTAGTCCTCAAACGATCGAAATCTTCGTTCAAGAGTTTATGATAGTGCGTCAGCATTGTTTTCTACCGCAAAACTGCAAGAATTTATTCTTGGATCCAAAACAAAAGCAATTGCACTCGTCTCTGATTTCTGTGACTCGCACGGATTTTGTGGAAGTTTTGGAGGAATGTGAAGACAAATGGAGAGTTAACATTGTTTCTATGTGGAGAGGAGATAGGTGATGTGACCCAGCCTATCAAATTACAAACTGAAGACCTAATTTTAAGTGAAGGCCCAATGACAAGAGGAAGGGTAAAATGAATGCAAGATGCAATTGGGCCCCAAGTAGAAGCATTGTTAGCCCAAGAAAGTTGTGCTAAGAAAGACGCAAATAAGGCCTTAATCTTGTTAATCCAAGCCCAAGAAAATTAAGGCCCAAAGTACAACTAAAATTCTGAATTATTGGAAATATGAAGCGTCAAGTGCAATCAATACTTCAGAATTCATGGGGAAATATCAAGAGTCATGGAGAAGATCAAGAACCATATCATTTAAATCTGAATTCATGGAGAGTTGAAGAGCCATACCATTAATTCTGAATTCATGGGGTGATGGAGAGCCATACCATTAATCCTAAATTCATGGGGAGATAAAGAGCCATTAGTTCTAATTAATTAGTGTGTCTTTTAAGTTTCCAAGCTCTACCTATAAATAGAGCATGGAATCCATTGTAACAAGGATCAATCAGATTATCAATTCAGAACTGAGTGTTCTTTTCAAATTGTGAGAGTTTGTATATCTTCTTTAGCTCTTGTGAAACCTTGCCTCGTCAATCTTCCTTTTAAGATTGGTGATCCAAATTCGCAAAAGCCCCCAATTCGTGCTTTAACCCAAGTGTGTTGCTGTGTGGATTTGTTAAACTTGTGTTCGTGGTTGGGCAAGTGGTCTAAGTAGCAGGTCACGTTCCTATAATGTTGGCTAGCTATTTGCATTTGTTAGGTCAGTAAGCCATCTTTATTTAGAGCTTCTCACTCCTTCTTTTCCTTTCTCTAAGCCCAGAGTGTTTGCTCATATCCTTCTTTTTAAGTTTCTTTCGAGTTCCTTGAATAACCTACACTGTGAAGATCGGGCCACCTCTCTGCTTTCACATCATTTGGTATCAGAGCCCTGGGTTGATATTGTAAGTTTCTTTCAATCATTTTATTGCTTCAAAAAAATTCTCTTTCAAATCCTTTCCTTTCCTTTGTTTCTGTCAAAACTCTTACTTTCCAAAACCTTTCACTTAGCTTATATTCTTAGTGTGCAAGAATTTTGTTTTATCTTTCAACGTTTAAGCGCCTTTGTTTGTTTGCTGTTTATTTAGTTTGTACAAGTAAAGCACCCAAAAAAGCAAAAAAACAAAAGCAAAAGCAAAAAAATCTGAAAAAAACAAACGCGAAAAAGTAAAGCTTGGCAAAAAAAAGAGAAAGAGAAACAAACAGTAATGCTCAATTCAGTTCTTACATTCTGTTATCTTACAAATTTAATAGCTCTTATTGTTGAATTTTTGGCTTGCACTACTAAGCAATTTCTTTATTTTCATTGAATTCCTACTCTAGACCTAATCCTACTTCAGGCCTAAACCCATCCATTATTCACAATTTTACCAATCACCACTACATACTTGGTTGAAGTGAGTAATTGGCATTATTGGATTACTCAATAAGGATCTGGGTTGCATACGAGCTAAGGACAGATTCTGAGGGAATTATGAGTTGGTGAGATTATCAAGAGTGTATATTTTTTTTCTTTCACTAACATGGTACAAAATCCAGAAGATACTACACAACATGGAGAATCATCTTGTCAAATGCAAGCATTGGTGAGCCATCTTGAGAGATTGTTTGACAAAAAGCTATAACGAATCCATGAACGATTAGATCAAATGGAGAATCAAGCTTCTACACAACAAAATCCTCCAAACAATCAAGAACAACCTCATGGAGATACGGAGAGCCAATTGATGGGGATGAATTTGAAGATCACCAGCCAAGAAGAAGGAGATTTCATCGTGATGAACAAAGGAGACATAGAAACAGAGGAGACAATATTGGCGGAATTAAAATCAAAGTACCATCTTTTCAAGGCAAAAATGATCCCGATGCGTATTTGGAGTGGAAAATGTGTGTTGAGCAAATTTTCTCATGCCATGACTGCTATGAAGGTAACAAGGTGAAACTTGCAGCTCTTGAGTTTACTGATTATGCTCTTACTTGGTGGGATCACGTGCAAAAGGAAAAAAAGAACGATATGAAGAATGTCCCATTAGTACTTGGAATGAAATGAAATCAACCATGAGAAGGAGTTTATTCCATCTTATTACATAGGAAACTTCATCAAAAACTGCAACGACTCAATCAAGGCTCTAAGAGTGTAGATGAGTATCACAAAGAGATGGAGATTGCCATGATTCGAGCAAATGTGATGGAGGACATAGAAGCAACAATGGCTCCTCCTGTTTTGCATGGCCTTAATCCTGATATTGCTGATGCTGTAGAGATGCATATATAGAGCTTCAGGAGATGGTCCACCAAGCCATCAAAGTAGAACAACAACTAAAGAGGAGAAATGCTGCAAGGAAGGGCTTTGGAAGACAAATTCAAAGAGAGATACTCCATCTAGTTCGAAGGAGAATACTTCGAAGAAAGTTGAGAAGACAGCTGATATTCTGAAGAAGACGCAAACTGAAGCAAATACTTTTAGAAGTCGTGACATAAGATGCTTCAAATGCCAAGGGAGAGGACACATTTCCAGGAGTGCCCTAACAAGTGAACCATGATCATCAATAACCATGGTGAATGGGAGACTGTAGAAGAAGAACCTGATGAAGAAGATGAGATGCTGCTTGAATCTGATGACGGAGAAATTGTTGCCGAAGGAGAATTTCCTGTGACTAGAAGAGCACTTAGCATTCAAATGAAGGAGGAAGAGAACAACCAAAGAGAGAACTTGTTCCACAAACGCTGCCTAGGCCAAGAGAAAGTATGCAGTGTAATCATAGATGGAGGAATTTGTAGCAATGTAGCAAGTGCTAAATTAGTGGAGAAGTTGAATCTTCCAACCTTCAAGCATCGACAACCCTACAAGCTACAATGGCTCAACAAATGTGGAGAGTTGAAGGTAACAAAACAAGTCACAATCCTATTTTCTATTGGCAAATATAGAGATGAAATAATCTGTGACGTTGTTCCCATGAAAAGTATGTCGTCTCTTGTGGGCAGACCATGGCAGTTTGATCGTCGGGTAACACATGATGGGTACTTAAACCGTTATTCTTTTGTACTTTAAGGGGAGCCAATAACTATCCTTTCATTATCCCTGAAACAAATACTGGAAGATCAAATAAAGATAGAAAAGAAAAGAGAAAGTAAAAGGGGAAAACTTATTCAACAAGAAGAGAGTAAAAATGAGGGTGAGAAAAAGATAAGAGAGTTGGGTGAAGAAAAAGAGAGCAAACTGAGAGAAAATTCAAAAAGAAAAGGAGGGAAAAGAGAAAAGGGAGAGAAGAGTTTTCTAGTGGCAAAAAGAAGTGAGATTAAGCAAGCCTTGTTTTCTCAACAAAACCTCCTAGTAGTTGTGTACAAAGAGACTATGTTGAATACTAACGACTTAACCTCTGCTTTGCCTAGTGTTGTTTTATCGCTTTTGTAGGAATATGAAGATGTCTTTCCTGCTAAAATACCACCAGATTTGCCACCAATTAGAGGCATAGAGCATCAAATTGATCTTATTCTTGGAGCATATTTGCCTAATCGTCCAGCATACCGCACCAATCCTGAAGATACTAAGGAGATTCAAAGGCAAGTTCAAGAGTTGATGAGCAAGGGATACGTGAGAGAGAGCCTCAGTCCTTGTGCAGTACCGGTATTGCTTATACCCAAGAAAGATGGTACTTGGAGAATGTGCATTGATTGCAGAGCCATTAACAACATCATGGTAAGATATCATCATCCTATTCCTCGGTTAGATGATATGCTATATGAATTATCTGGTTCAACTAGCTTCTCTAAACTACAATTATCCAAAATTACCAGGGCGCACACCCGGTAAAATTATGACCGTTTTGCGCTGGGCAAAAATGTCTACATTTACCCAAAATTACCAGCGCCGACACCCGGCATAATTGTGACCGTTTTGTGCATTGGGCAAAAATGTCAAATTTTACCCAAAATTACTCAGTCCGCACAACCAGCAAAATTGTGACGGTTTTGCGCGCTGACCAAAACTGTCATCATTTTCCAAAAATTACCTAGCTCACACAACCGGCAAAATTGTGACAGTTTTGCGCACTGAGCAAAACTGTATACATTTACCCAAAATTACCCAGTTCGTACAACCGGCAAAAATGTGACTGTTTTGCTCGTTGGGCAAAACTGTCTACATTTACCCAAAATTACCCAGCGCGCCCAACCGGCAAAATTGTGACCTTTTTGCACGCTACGCAAATAATGTCTACATTTTACCCAAATTTACCCAGCGGCCACAACCTACTAAATTGTAACTATTTTGCGCGTTGGGCACAAATGTCTACATTTACCCAAAGTGACCAATCGGGCACAGCCTGTAAAATTATGACTGTTTTGCACGCTGACCAACTATGTCTACATTAACCCAAAATTAGACAGCGCTCACAACTGGCAAATTTGTAACCATTTTGCGCACTGAGCAAAAATATCTACATTTAACCAAATTTACATAGCGCGCATAGCCGACAAAATTGTGACTGTTTCGCGTGCTGGGCAAAACAGTCAACATTTACCCAAAGTTACCAGTGCACACACCTGTCAAAATTGTTACCGTTTTGAGCGCTCAGCAAACAGCCTACATTTGTCCAAAATTACCCAACGCGCACAACCGGCAAAATTGTAACCGTTTTGCGGGCTGAGCAAAACTATCTTCATTTTCCAAAAATTACCCAATGCGGACAACCAGCAAAATTGTGATAGATTTACGCTATGAGCAAAACTGTCTACATTTACCCAAAATTACCCAGTCCACACAACCGGCAAAAATGTGATCGTTTTGCGCGCTAGGCAAAACTGTCGATATTAAACCAAAATTACCCAGCGTTCACAACCCGAAAATTGTGACTGTTTGCGCGTTACGCAAATAATGTCTACATTTAACCAAAGTGACCCAGCGCGCACAACCTGCAAAATTGTGACCGTTTTGCGCGATGATCAAAAATGTCTATATTTAACCAAAATTACTCAGCGCGCATAGCCGGCAAAATTCTGACCGTTTTACACGCTGGGCAAAACTGTCTACATTTACCCAAAATTACCAGCCCGCACACCCGGTAAAATTGTGACCGTTTTGCGCACTGGGCAAAAACTGTCTACATTTTACCCAAATTTACCAGCGCACACATCCGGCAAAATTGTGACCGTTTTGAGCGCTGGGCAAAAATGTCAACATTTACCCAAATTTATTCAGCCCGCACAATCGGCAAAATTGTGACCGTTTTGGGCACTGACCAAAACTGTCTACATTTTCCCAAAGTTACTCAGCGTGCTTAGCCGGCAAAATTGGGACTGTTTTGCGCACTGGGCAAAACTATCTACATTTATCCAAAATTACCAGTGCACTCACCCGGTAAAATTGTGACCGTTTTGTGCACTGGGAAAAACTATCTACATTTATCCAAAATTAGCAGCACACACAACCAGCAAAATTGTGACCGTTTTGCGCACTGACCAAAAATATCTACATTTTCCAAAAATTACCCAGATCGCAGAACCGGCAAAATTGTGACAGTTTTGCGCACTGTGTAAAGCTGTCTACATTTACCAAAATTACTCAGCGCGCAGAACCAGCAAAAATGTGATCGTTTTGCGCGTTGGACAAAACTATCTACATTTCCCAAAATTACCCCGTGCGCAGAACCGACAAAATTATGATTGTTTTGCACGATACACAAATAATGTCTACATTTACCCAAATTTACCCAGCACCACAACCTGCAAAATTGTGAATGTTTGCTGCGCTTAGCACAAATGTCTACATTTACCCAAAACTGAGCAAAATTTTGATCGTTTTGCGCGCTGACCAAATATTTCTACATTTACCTAAAATTACACAGCGCTCACAACCGGCAAAATTGTAACCGTTTTGCGCGCTGACCAAATATGTATACATTTACCCAAAATTACACAGCGCTCACAACCAACAAAATTGTGACCATTTTGTGCGTTGGGTAAAAATGTCTACATTTAACCAAAATTACGCAGCTTGCTTAGCCGGCAAAATTGTGACAGTTTTGCACACTGGGCAAAACTATATATATTTATCAAAAATTACCAGCGTACACACCCGGCAAAATTGTGACCGTTTTGCACGCTGAGCAAAAAAGTCAACATTTACCCAAAATTACTCAGCCCGCATAACCACCAAAATTGTGACCGTTTTGCACGTTTGGCAAAACTGTCTACATTTATTCAAAATTACTAGAGCCTACACCGGGCAAAATGTGCGCATCGCAAAAATGTAAACATTTACCCAAAATTACTCAGCCCGCACAACCGGCAAAATTGTGACTGTTTTGCGCGCTGCGCAGAACTGTCTAAATTTTAGCAAAATTCCACAACGCGCACAACCTACAAAATTGTGACCGTTTTGCATGCTGACCGAAAATGTCTACATTTACCCAAAATTACTTTAAGCTCACAACAGGCAAAATGGTAACCATCTTGCGAGCGGAGCAAAAATGTCTACATTTAACCAAAATTACTCACCGCGCACATCCAGTAAAATTGTGACTGTTTTGCGTGCTGAGCAAAATGTCTACTTTACCCAAAATTACAAAATATGTCTACATTTATCCAAAATTCCTCAACACGCACAACCAGCAAAAATTGTGATTGTTTTATGTGCTTTGCAAAACTGTCTACATTTACCCAAAATTACTCAGCGTGCACAGCCGGAAAAAATGTGAATGTTTTGCATGCTGGACAAAACTATCTACATTACCCAAAATTACCGCGCACACACCCAAAAAAATAGCGACCGTTTTGCGCTACGCAAAAATGTATACCTTTAACCAAACTGACTCAGCGCACAGAGCCGGCAAAATTGTGACAGTTTTGCGTGCTGAGCAAAAATGTCTACATTTAACCAAAATTACTCAGCACGCAAAGCCGGCAAAATTGTGACAGTTTTGAGCACTGGGCAAAACTGTCTACATTTACCCAAAATTACCAGCACCCACACCCGGCAAAATTGTGACCGTTTTGCGCGCTGGGCAAAAATGTCAACATTTACCCAAAATTACGCAGCCCGCACAACCGGCAAAATTGTGACCATTTTGCGCACTGACCAAAACTGTCTACATTTTTCAAAAATTACCCAGCGTGCACAACCGGCAAAATTGTGACAGTTTTGCGCGCAGAGCAAAACTGTCTACATTTCCCCAAAATTACCCAGTGCACACAATCGGCAAAAATGTGACCGTTTGCACGTTGGGCAAAACTGTCTACATTTCCCAAAATTACCTAGCGCACACAACTGGCAAAATTGTGACTGTTTGCGCGCTACGCAAATAATGTCTACATTTACCCAAATTTACCATGCGCCCACAACCAGCAAAATTGTGACTGTTTTGCGCGCTGAGCACAAATGTCTACATTTACCCAAAGTGACCCAGCGCGCACAACCTGCAAAATTTTGACCGTTTTGCACGCCGACCAAATATGTCTACATTTACCCAAAATTACACAGCGCTCACAACCGGAAAAATTGTGATCATTTTGTGCACTGTGCAAAGATGTCTACATTTAACCAAAATTATTCAGCCTGCACAACCAGCAAATTTGTAACCTAAATTACTCTCCATATGTCCTTATATTCCTCCAAAACTCACACGAATTCCCACGAGTCCCAGAAATCAGAGACATGTGCACTTGCTTGTGTTTTGAATCCAAGAGTAAATTTCGTCTAGTTTTTCCTTAGAAAACATTGGTGACACGCTATCGGAAGCTCGGGAACGAAGATTTCGATCATTTGAGGCCTAAAATTCCCTTCTTCATCCATTAGAAAAATCTAATTATGCCATAAACCGAACAATACTTCAAACCTTCTATTTTGGGCAACCGTTGGGCAATTCCAATTGAAATTACGTTGGAATAGCGTAAACAACCTCCTCTCTACACAGAAACGACATTTACTCTCCATTTGACCTCATATTCCTCCAATACTCCCACGAATTCCGTGCGAGTCCCAGAAATCAGAGACGGGAGCCATTGCTTGTGTTTTGAATCCAAGAGTAAATTCTTATAGTTTTTCGGAAGAAAACGATGGTGACGCACTATCAGATGCTCACGAATAAAGAATTCTATAGTTTAAGGCCTAGAATGACATTCTTCATCCATTATAGTGAGATAGGGTAGCCAGAAACTGAAAAATTCTTCAAACATGCTATTTTGGGCATTCAATGGACAGTTCCAGTTGAAATTACATGGGATTAGAGTAAACAACCTCCTCTCCGGATAGAAATAACGTTTACTCTCCAGTTATCCTCAATTCTACCAAAAGTCCCACGAATTCAGTGCGAGTCGCAGAAATCAGAGATGGGTGCAATGGCTTGTGTTTAGAATCCAAGAGTAAATTCGTGTAGTTTTCCGTAGAAAATAATGGTGACACACTATCGGAAGCTCGAAACGAGGTTTTCGATCGTTTGAGGCCTAGAATGCCCTCCTTCATCCATTAGAGAGAGCTGGGGCAGCCACAAACCAGAAAATGCTTGAAACCTTCTATTTTTGACAATCGTTGGGCAATTCCAATTGAAATTACGTGGGAATACAGTAAACAACACCCTCGCCGCATAAAAACAACGTTTACTCTCCATTTGTCCTCATATTCCTCCAAAACTCCCAAGAAATCTGTGCGAGTCCAAGCAATCAGAGACAGGTGCTTGTGTTTTGAATCCAACAATAAATTCATGTAGTTTTTCGGCAGAAAACATTGGTGACGTACTATCGAATGCGTACGAACGTATATTTCGATCGTTTGAGACCTAGAATGCCCTCCTTCATCTATTAGAGTGAGCTAAGGCAGCCAGAAACTGAAAAATGCTTCAAACATGCTATTATGGGCAACCATTGGGCAATTCTAATTGAAATTTCTTGGGAATAGAGAAAACAAACTCCTCTCCACATTGAAACGATGTTTACTCTCCATTTCTCTCTATATTCCTGCAAAACTCCCACGAATACTGTTTGTGTCCCAGAAATCAGAGACGTGTGCCACTGCTTGTGTTTTCCATCCAAGAGTAAATTCGGTAGTTTTCGGTAGAAAACGATGGTGATGTACTATCGAATGATTAGGAACGAATTTTTCGATCGTTTGAGGCCTTGACTGCTCTCCTTCATCCATTAGAGTGAGCTAAGGCAGCCAGACACTGAAAAATTCTTCAAACCTGCTAGTAGGGTGACCATTGGGCAATTCCAATTGAAATTTCGTGGGAATAGAGGAAACAACCTCCTCTCCATAGAGAAACAGCGTTTACTCTCCATTTCTCCTCATATTCCTCCAAAACTCACACGAATACCGTTCGAGTCGTAGAAATCAGAGACGGGTGCCATTACTTGTGTTTTGCATTCAAGAAGAAATTCTTGTAAGTTTTCGATAGAAAAGGATTGTGATGCACTATCGGAATTTTGGGAATGAAGATTTCGATTTTTTGAGGCCTTGAAAGCCATCCTTCATCCATTAGAGTGAGCTATGGCAACCAGAAACCGGAAAATGCTTCAAACATGCTATTATGGGCAATCGTTGGGCAATTCCAGTTGAAATTGTGTGGGAATAGATTAACCAACCTCCTCTCCGCATAGAAACAACGTTTACTTCCATTTGTCCTCATTGTCTTCCAAAAACTCCCAAGAAATCCGTGCGAGTCCCATAAATCAGAGACAATTGTAATTGCTTGTGTTTTGAATCCCAGAGTAAATTCGTGTAGTTTTTCAGAAGAAAACGAAGGTGATGTACTATTGGATGCTCAAGAAAGAATATTTCGATCGTTTCAGGCCTAGAATGTCCTCCCTCATCCATTACAGTGAGCTATCGGAAGCAGAAACCGAACAATGCTTCAAACCAGCTTTTTTGGGCAACCATTGGGCACTTCCGATTGAAATTTCATGGGAATAGAGAAAACAACATCCTCTCCACATAGAAACAAAGGTTACTCTACATATCACCTCATGTTCTTGGAAAACTCCCATGAATTCCGTTCG
The DNA here is from genome assembly GCA_030789695.1 of Scilla litardierei. Taxonomy (NCBI): domain Eukaryota; kingdom Viridiplantae; phylum Streptophyta; class Magnoliopsida; order Asparagales; family Asparagaceae; genus Scilla; species Scilla litardierei. The sequence goes on from JAULAV010008647.1 coordinate 42,427, forward strand.
TGTCCCAGAAATCAGAGATAGGTGCCATTGCTTGTGTTTTGCTTCCAAGAGTAAATTCGGTAGAAAACGATGGTGACGCACTACCAAAATCTCGGAAATGAAGATTTCGATCGTTTGAGGCCTAGAAAGCCCTCCTTCATCCATTAGAGAGAGCTAAGGTAGCTAGAAACCAAAAATGCATCAAACCTGCTATAATGGGCAACCATTGGGTAATTCCAATTGAAATTTCGTGGAAATAGAGGAAACAGCCTCCTCTCCACATAGAAACAACGTTTACTCTCCATTTCTCCTCATATTCAAGCAAAACTCCCACGAATTCTGTTCGAGTCCCAGAAATCAGAGACGAGTGCGATTGATTGTGTTTTGCATCCAAGAGTAAATTCTTGTAGTTTTTCGGTAGAAAACGATGGTGACGCACTACCAAAATCTCGGGAATGGAGATTTCAATCGTTTATGGCCTAGAATGCCCACCTTCATCCAGTAGAAAGAGCAAAGGCAGCCAGAAACCAAAAAATGTTTCAAACCCGCTATAATGGGCAACCATTGGGCAATTCCGATTGAAATTTTGTGAGAATAGAGGAAACAACCTCCTCTCCGCGTAGAAACAACGTTTACTCGCCATTTATCCTCATATTCCTCCAAAACTCTCACGAATTTCGTGCCAGTCCAGAAATCAGAGATGAGTGCAATGGCTTGTGTTTTGAATCCAAGAGTAAATTCGTGCAGTTCTCCGCAGAAAACGATGGTGACACATTATTGGAAGCTCGGAACAAATTTTTTGATCGTTTGAGGCCTAGAATGCCCTCTTTCATCCATTAGAGAGAGCTACGCAGCCACAAACCAAAAAATGCTTCAAACCTTCTATTTTGGAAAAACATTGGGCGATTCCAATTGAGTAAACAACACCCTTGCCGTTTAAAAACAACGTTACTCTCCATGTATCCTTATATTCTTCCAAAAACTCCCAAGAAATCCATGCGAGTCCCAAAAATCAGAGATGTGTGCCATTGCTTGTGTTTTGAATCCAAGAGTAAATTCTTGTAGTTTTTCGGGTAAAAAACGATGGTGACGCTCTATCAGAAGCTCATGAACAACGATTTCGAATGTTTGAGCCCTACAATGCCGTCCTTCGTTCATTAGATTGAGCTAGGACAGCCAGAAGCCGAAAAATGAGTCCAACATGCTATTTTGGACAATCGTTAGGCAGTTCCAAATGAAATTTTGTCGGAATAGAGGAAACAACCTCCTCTCCTTATAGAAACAACATTTACTCTCCATATGTCCTCATATTCCTCCAAAACTCACACGAATTTCATGCGAGTCCCAGAATCAGAGACATGTGCAATTGCTTGTGTTTTGAATTCAAGAGTAAAGTTCGTGTAGTTTTACCGTAGAAAACATTGGTGACAGGCTATCGGAAGCTCGGGAACGATGATTTCGATCGTTTGAGGCCTAAAATTTCCTTCTTCTTCCATTTGAAAGCGCTAGTTAAGCCATAAACCGAAAAATACTTCAAACCTTCTATTTTGGGAAACGGTTGAGCAATTCCAATTGAAATTACGTGGGAATAGCGTAAATAACCTCCTCTCTACACAGAAACGACATTTACTCTCCATTTGACCTCATATTCCTCCAAAACTCTCACGAATTCTGTGCGAGTCCTAGAAATTAGAGACGGATGACATTGCTTGTGTTTTGAAACCAAGAGTAAATTCTTGTAGTTTTTCTGAAAAAAACGATGGTGACACACTATCAGATGCTCATGAATAAAGACTTCTATAGTTTAAGGCCTAAACTGCCCTTCTTCATCTATTAGAGTGAGATAGGGCAGCAAGAAACCGAAAAATGCTTCAAACATGCTATTTTGGCCATTCAATGGACAATTCCAGTAGAAATTACATGGGAATAGTGTAAACAACCTCATCTCCGCATAGAAATAACGTTTACTCTCCATTTATCCTCATATTCCTCCAAAAGTCCCACAAATTCCGTGTGAGTCCCAGAAATCAGAGACGAGTGTAGTGGCTTGTGTTTTGAATCCAAGAGTAAATTCGTGTAGTTTTCCGTAGAAAACGATGGTGACACACTATCGGAAGCTCGGAACGAAGTTTTCGATCGTTTGAGGCCTAGAATGCCATCCTTCATCCATTAGTGAGAGCTAGGGTAGCCACAAACCAAAAAATGCTTGAAACCTTCTATTTTGGACAACCGTTGGGCAATTCGAATTGAAATTACGTGGGAATAGAGTAAACAACCCCCTCGCCGCATAAAAACAACGTTTACTCTCCATTTGTCTTCATATTCCTTCAAAACTCCCATGAAATCCGTGCGAGTCCCAGAAATTAGAGACGGGTTCTTGTTTTTTGAATCCAACAATAAATTCATGTAGTTTTTCGGTAGAAAACGTTGGTGACGTGCTATCGGATGCTTACAAACGTATATTTCGATTGTTTGAGACCAAGAAAGCCCTCCTTCATCCATTGGAGTGAGCTAAGGCAGCCAGAAACTGAAAAATGCTTCAAAAATGCAATTATGGGCAACCATTGGGCAATTCTAATTGAACTTTCTTGGGAATAGAGAAAACAACCTCCTCTCCACATTGAAACGACGTTTACTCTCCATTTCTCCCCTTATTCCTGCAAAACTCCTACGAATACCGTTTGAGTCCCAGAAATCAGAGACGTGTGCCACTACTTGTGTTTTCCATCCAAGTGTAAATTCGGGTAGTTTTAGGTAGAAAACGATGGTGACGTACTATCGAATGTTTAGAAACGAATATTTCG